>BRZM01000013.1:1987803-2001369 GCA_033238685.1 Lates japonicus | reverse complement strand
GTATTGATAGCTCACTGTGCGTCAACACAGGCTTTGGCCGACAGCCTGTTATGCTGATTCAACCACCGCCCACACAAGCCATTCATCTTTCATAGCCTCGCCAAGAGAGGCGATTGGGGCTGCCTCAAGGTGTGTGTGTGCCTGGCAGCAGCTTGGAGCAGGCCGGGCAACCCCACAACCCCAGAGCAGCTGTCACAAACATGCTCGGAATCAGTCACACAGAAACCCGGTGGGGAGAATCTGGTTATAACCACTGTTTCGTTTTTAGGGCTGATAGAAAGAACCGAGACAGACAGAGAAACCGGAGATTTGGCAAGAAGAAGGTGGATACCAGGTGGCTCTGAATGACAATTGAGTAATCAAATTACATATTCAAATAGGAAATAAAAGTTTTTAAAGACAATGGTTGATATGCAAAGCGCAGTTCGCCGACAGAAACTACATACTCAGTTGAGTAAGCCTAGTAGGATGAATGTGTACGCATGTGCGTGTGTTGTACATTACCCAAACCATGAGAATTCTGTCATTTCAAGCAACATTTTGCAACACTATAAAAGCAATAATAAAGACAATGCTTCTGAAGACATAATGACACGGGACACATACACACACAAACCAATTAAAAAACCCACAAATGGAGACTCTGTCTCTTTGTCTATTTTTCAGGCTAAGGAGAGCTGATGGTCCAGTTTGTTCAAAGTCTCAGACTATTTTGAGCCCTGCGGTCCATTAGTGTCCTGCTTGTGTTTTAGACAACTTTAACGTTTGAAAAATGTCTTTCTTTTGTAAAGAAAACATGTTGATATTCTTTAAAGTAAGACATCAAGAACGTTTTATTAAGAAATGCTCCAATTGTACTGTACCATCGACATATTCAGACAATACGTAAGCCCCGCTTCAAGCAGGTTGTCAGTGGCATATCAGGGATTTTCTTGCAGCAGGTAACCCACTACTTGGCATTAGCTCTGCAGTCAGGTTTTGGTGCAGTGGGGTTATTAGCTTATGTTCGTCATCGCCTCTGTGACTGAGACTCTATCCAGCACCCAGCTAATGAATTAACACATTAAGATGAAATGTCAGCCATTACACGAATGAGGATTAGAGAAGCAGCAGGACACTAATGGACCGTAGGGCTCAAAATAGTCACAGAGACTTTGAACAAGCATCTGACCATCAGCCTCTCAGCTCCTGAAAAATAGACAAAAGAGACAGAGTCTCCATTGGTTTTTAGTGGTTTGTGTGTGTGTACAAGCCAGTACAATATGTCTTCAGAAATGTTGTTGTCTTTATTAAGCTTTATGGTACGGTAAAAATGTTGCTTTGAAATGCAGGTAGAGATTCCTCAAGTGGATTTGGGTAATGTACAAACACACCATTACGCTATTAACACATTCATCCCACAAAACACTCAACTGAGGTATGTAGTTTGTTTCTGTATGGCTGCGCTTGCATATCAAAGCAGCTGGCCCTTAAAAAACTTTTATTTTCCTTCCTATTTGAATATGCTAATTTGGTTCAATTGTCATTCAGAGCCACCTGGTATCCACTGCCCATCAACTGCCGCCAAACTTGCTCTCTGGGTTCAGTCTCTGTCCTTCTATCAGCCCCCAAAACAGAAACAAGTGATTCTCGCCCCACCAGGTTTCTGTGTGACTGATTCGAGCATGTTGTAATATTTGCCTTCCTGGGGATTATACTGCCCACAGTGGGATTACCCAGCCTGCTCAAACACCTCATGAGAGGCACACACACACACACACACACACACACAGGCAGCCCCCAAATTAAACGCTCACCACCACAGGGCTGCACCACACTCACCCAGAAAGTGAATATTTTGTATGTATATAACTATTACACGAAAGTATATATTTATTCATATCGAAGATAATGATTAGATATTCTGAGATGTTTTGTTTTGTTCAACAAATAGTCCAAAATCAAATAATATTCACTAAACAGTGATATAAAACATAGAAACGCAGCAACTACTAGCCAAAGAATGTTATTGCTTTGTAAATGACTTTATCACATTTTCAGTCCATTACCAAAATTATTTTCTGTCCATCAACTAATTTGATAATTAATTGTTTCAGCTCTACCTTTTTGTTACCTACTGAAATCTATCAGCACACTATCTAAAGTACTGAAAAAAGGCTTTGAACATCTACTTGGATTTATATTAAAGTTAGCAAATTGAAATGAAAATAGACAAATTTTGTTTTACTTAATATAGATTAAGTTCTTGGATGCCTGCCTCAGTCCAGACACATTTAACATTTGAAAACTTTTGCTCTTTTATTGGTTGAGAAGAATAAGAGATATAAGATATGAGATATAAATGGGTTTTAGACTGTTTTGAAAATTTCAACTTTGGTTGTGGAAACTTGTGATAGGTTTTTTTCACTGTGCTGTGTCTGCCTGCAAGTGGAACAATATGCCTGATATCCTTTTGCCGTTGTGTGTGTGTAACTCAGGAAAGAGTTGGACAGAGTTGGACTGCAGAGCTGGTGATAGTAGTCATGGTCCTCCTAGTAGCTGTGATCTTTACGACTATAGAGGAAGCCTCAGCCTCTCCTCCCTTCTTGAATTTTCACTTTCTTCTTCCTCTCCCATCTTCTCTTGAACAGGATCCACTGATAAGAACTTCCTCTCTGATAAAACTTGTTAAGAACAGTGGGTCATAAAGTGACTGTTTCTTTTCCACTGAACTGAACATTACTGCATTTATACATGTACGATTAACATGTGCAAATAGTTGTATACACTACATACAGATAGGTGACCAACTTAAAGTTGGGCCAACACGAGTCTCCAGTGCAACATCAGTTCTCCTTGGAATAGATTTTCTATTGCAGGGGTGGAACCATTCTTCCAAACATATTTCATCATTTGATGATTTAGTAACTGGTGATTGATGTATTAAAAGGAAAAGTAGACCCGCTGAAGCTGAATATGTACGGGGCCCAAATTTATGTGCTACGCTACTGATGAAAATAATCTTAAATTGTGGTCTTAATTGACATTGTGATATGAAATTACGTATCCTATCACCCCCCACTAAACATTTTTGTAATCATAACTGAACCAACTGCTAGAAATATGAAGATAAAACCCAAGTTGTAATGGTTGTATGCATGAGAGCAGAGATGCTACATGCCGTGTTGTCTGAAATTTTTAGGGTGTAGTCCAGCGTCTCTGTGTGTGTACGAGTGTTGATTGTGATCTGATGAGTCACTTCGATGTCCATCGTTAGAGTGATAGTGGGCCTCTTGTCATGCCGTAGGCCATCACTGTTAATGAGGGCCGCAGCCAGCCAGAGCTTAATTACTCTTAAGACCCTTTATCTCCAATTGCCCAATCCAGACACCTCAATGGATGCGTATACACATGAACAGCAGTGAACACTCAATACACACACAGATGGTGTAGATCATCAGGACACATCGCACAGCCCGAATCACAACACAAATGAGCTGGGTGTGAGTGTTTTTTTTTTCTCCTGCAGTTCAGTGAAGAAAAAGATCTCACGACAGGAGCTCCTCCTCTCCTCCGTGTTGGCAACTAGACGGCTGACTGCGGAGGAGTGACGGAGGGCTCAGGGGTCAAGGGGCAAACTCAACAGGGAGCAGCCTGTAACCCCCCCAGGATGGCACCCCACAAGGGCTTCAGGGGCCAAAAGTCACTTGGTTTGTTAAATCCTAACCCAGACGCAGCGGCTTCTGTGGACACATACAAACCCAGGGTCCAGGCCCTGGACTGCACTATGGCTCTTTGCATTAGTAGAACTAAAAGTATACAGAGAAATTCATCAAGTTCTGCTGAAGTTTGAGCTTTGACTCATTTAACTTGGGGTCATTTTCAGTGGAATTAGCTTAGTGTTTATATGATTCTTGTTGAAAACTGCAGTTGGGGCTACATATTGTATATACTAGAGAAAGGGAGACATGCACACCAAATCGCATACTCAGCAAATTGTTACTCTGTTTTTTTTAATACCAAAAACGTTTTCATTTATTTATTGATTACCCAAAACCAAATCACATCACTCATCATGTATACCAAATTCAAGTAACACAAAACAAATGGCAGAAAAGAACAGTTAGTTAATTCATACCCTCTACTCAGATTTAATTATGGCAACGTAACAGTTGTGAAATGTAACCTTTTCCATATTTGTATCATCATTTGTTGGGGACAAGTTTATTGTTGCCTTATTATTGGGTAAACTCAGTATTATGGACTTTGCCTCAGCGTTTTGAGCCATAATGACCTGCTCTAATATCAAACAAACAGAATGGGAAGCAGTATGTTGAGTTTTCAGTTCATTTTATGTTGTCTCACTGTTTCGGTCTTTTTACTTTATGGCTTCTGTCCAGCTTGCTTGGTGATCACTCTTTGCTTTCTGTGATGTGACAGTATTGACTTCTTTGCTTCATAGACATCTTTTTCTGAAAGTGAACACATATAGAGTTTGCAGCATTAGAAAAGCTGACATTTGTCTGTGTGTGTCTGATAACAGTGGTGGCTTGGTACCTGGCTGGGCCCCTTGTGGCTGAATGCAGACTGAAGCCAGGCTGAAGAGGGAGAAGATGATGAAGGCAACGATGATAAAGGTCAGTTCAAAGCCAGTGAATGGCAGTTCCATCTACACAACTGTATAACACAAAGCATGTTATTACACTATGTAACATATTTGTATAGAATGCAGTGCACGTCAGAAATGGACAAATTTTTATTGTGCTGTCATTTTTGTAAGAATAGATCATATGTGTCATATGATAATTTACATACTGTGCATATTTACAGGTGTATACATTTAGCATGAGTTCATCCATGCTTGAATGTACGGAAACAGGTTTTTAATGATTGTGTATACTTTCCACCCCATTATTTTGCCTGTCTAAAGCTGTATTTTTTCTACACAAATGTCTAATAAGACAAAATGATGAAGTGATGGCATTTTATATCCAAAAGGTCAAAGGTCAGCTTCACTCTGACATCATAATGGTCTGCAAAAAGACTTTAGTCAAGCCATTAATCAATGCCATAAGAGAGAGAGATTGTAACCATACGTCACATTTGGTCCAATATAATTAGTGACACTAATCTTGGGCGTTCAGCTTGAAGCTGTGGTAATTGTATAGGTCTTCTGTGCTGCCATGTTGAAGATGTGTGTGAAGTGTGCATGTTGGATGTGAACTGCAACTTGATTGGTTGGTAAAGGCCTACACCCATGGAGTGGCATTTCTAGTCTTTTCACTTTATCCATTCACTGTTTGAACCACTTAACAAATCTGAGATGTAGGCTGAGAATGTGAGGTCTGGAACAGGATACTACACATTTAATGTGGATAAAATCAGGACTTGTTTCAAATACATGCTGAAACTCTACATTATTGCTAACTTATATACATATAATCCATATACTAAAATAGATTCATTTGTCAGCACCAAAGCCACTGATTTGCATGACATGCATGAAAAATAGTCTTTTCATAGCAATTCAACTGTTTACATACAGCTTGAAATGCAGCAGCCTGTCATCTCCACCAGAGGGCCTTGTAACCTTGTTATTTCCAACGGTTAACTCTGTTGTTGGTTTATAATGACTCATGCTCCTCAGTCTACCTACAGTGCTCTTTGTAGTGCTCAGTGTTATCTGTTTACAGTTTGAAGAATCAAAAATCATCATTCACAAATGAAAATCTGTTTATGAGTTATTTTATTGCAGAATCTTCTGTTAATTTTTAATTTCAGCCTCAAACATTTGAATAATCTATTCAGTTCATGGCCTTAGCAGTATCAGATGCTGTGTTAAAGTATCACAGAGTTAAGAAACACACTATTCACATGAATAAAACAGTGCTGAAATCAAAGACGAAAGTAAAGTTACTCAGAGGTTTTGGAAGTTTTCGGGGAACTCAACTTTCAGGGAACCTCAGTGAATGAATTTTTCATTTTAGTGATCAAACCTACTCTAAACCTAACTTAAGCCAACATACATCAGCTACCTAAGATTAAACAAAATTGTACTTTCTTTAGGTTAGCCATAAAATAAGTGAACAAGCCCCTAACATTTCTTATGAACACATCCTATGAAAACTTTTATAAATATTCTGAACCATAGTAGGGAGAGACAGGAGTGTCACTGAAAGTATAAAGAGGCTAAATAAATATATGATCTTTCTGCTGGTTTTCCTGTCTGTTTGACATAATACGTCAACAGGTATCATTTATCTTGCACTGTGCAGTTTTATATTAATGCCAAAAGGCTGAATGAATCATAATAGCCAAACACAGATGGCCTGTGATTCACACGTTTTTCTTGCTGCTGTAGATCTGTTCATTCATATAAGCTCCACCCTTTGATCCCTGACAAGAATGATTCATTTCTACAGAATAATTTGAGAGCTCACTCTAGTCCTGTCAGTACACCTTTTGTTTCTGACCTAGATTTAGAAAAACCTCTCCGGAGCTGTAGCTTTAAATCAGCAATGACCTTCGTTTGATACAAATTTCTTGAGCAAATAAAACAAGAAACGTGGTAGTCACAAGGTTTTGGAACTCACCAGAAGCAGAATCACAGAAGCTCTTTTCATCTGAAGATCAAAATAAAAGAATTTGTGTGTATCGACACATACACTCTCTCTCAAAGAATAAAGAAAGTAGGCGTGACATACTGTCTCGTCACAGTTTGTTAAAGCAGGCGTTTATTTATTGATTTTTTTTTGACAGTGTCCCATCTAGGCCACTCCTTTGTGCCTCATCCTGGAAGCAAATAACACTGGATCCTATAACAAAGTACACACACACACACACACATCCAGAGGTCACCATTTAGACTTTGCTCTGGTAACTGATAACACACACATACACACACATACTGACACACAGTCCCCAGGGCTTGACGTCCTCATAAGGCAGCAAACAGGAAGAAAGGGTTTGCTGTGGTCGGCAGAGGTTTTTCATTCTTTGTCATGAACTTCATCTGGTGTCAAACAACATGGTCCTCACTTTGTGGTTGTGTGTTAGTCTCTGGATAAGAGGAAGCATTAAAATGGTCACTTTCTTTGGTTTTCCACCTCCACCTAAAAGATTTTAATATTGAAAGAACAAAATTTCCGGTCAACATGATTAGCACCTTTTGTATATAATCTATGAGAGGGAATTGTCTGCAATGACATCTTATGAAATCTTAAAACTTTGTAATATCATAAAAGAAAAATCTATAATGAACAAAAGAAATTATATAAATAAAATAATGTATATGTATTTGAAAATATCTATTTGAAAAATCAATGTATTGAAATGTTTAAAATGAATGAATAAAAACGAGCATAAAGTAATCTTAACTAGGTGTCAACCAGTATGTTTTTTTCAGGTCAGATACTGATACCAAGTGTTAATTAAGGAAGGAGACCAATCACCAGATTTTTACAGGTACACATTTACAGTGTCAAAATTTACATTGACACAAACTCCTAAACTTCCTTTAAATGCCTTTAAACATGTATTCAATTCATTTCAACAATATATTTTGAAAAATAAAATTCAGGAAGGATCTTTGAAGCATTTTTTAATAAACTCTGAACTCTAAATAGAAAAAATAATTAACTAATAAGTTCCCCAAAGGGTTTCCTGCAAAAATGAATCATTTAACTAAAAGTAAATTAAACCAGTAAAACAAGTCCCTGCCTCCAGTAACCTTCAGTGCTCCAGGTTGCAGCATAGGATGTACAGTTATTCCACTTCTCCTGTTTCTCTCATAGATGCTATGACTTCACTAAAAACACTTCATTCTGTCTCCACCATTACAGTGCACCGTGATAACACTTACTGTATGCTCATGTAGCTAGCCACCCTGTTTAGTAACAAATCTATAGAATTTCATTCACAACATATGTGAAACCCTTAACACAAACAGTGCTTAACTTTACTAAAGAGCTAGTTATCACCATGTTAAACAGAAGAGACCCCAGAATGGAGCCTTGGCAAACTCATGTCATTTTTATCCACCCAGATTTGTAATTACCAATAGACACAAAGCAGTTCCTGTCCTTTAAGTAGGATTCAAACTAGGTAAGTACTGTGATGTTGACACTGAGACCCAGTAATACTGGAAGGTCCACCACTGTCTGTGTTTCAGTGGGTGTCATTGAGGACCTTAACAAGGGCAGTCTCATCACACCAAAACAGTTGTTTAGTGCCTAAGAAGTTGTTCAGCTGTTGAAAAACAGCTTTTTCAATGATTTTACTTAAAAACAGGAGGTTTGGTATGGGTCTATAATTATTCATTAGTGATGTGTCTAGATTGTTTATATTTAAGAGCAGCTTGATGATGACAGTTTTCACATGCCTGAGAGGAGCGATGTGTTGACGACTTGTACTAGATGCGAGTTCATGCAATTAGAAACGTTTTTGAAAAATCCTGTTAGCACAATATCAAGGCAGCAGGAGGACAATTTCAGATGTTGTATAATGTCCCCCAACATACTCTCAATGCCTTTGTCCGTACTACATCCACCCTTTTAAGAGCTGATTTGTCAGCAACTGTAATCGAGTCTTGACCTTATCATTGCTTTGTAAATCATTAACTGTGTATCCTTGCCACTGCCAGCACCTCATGTACTCCCTGAGAGAGAACATGTTGTTTTTGTACATGCTACAGAAATATTAAATCCTCACTTGTCTCCCCAGTCAACTGTTTTATATAAGACTTCCTGCATTCAGCCAAAACGGAGAGACCATCTCATCATCACCATATCTTGATATAATTCATCATCAGGTGAAATGGGACTGGGCTGATTACACTTCCCTGGGTTCACTATGATGTGCCATCAGAAAAAGCATCAACCCAAACGTAACCTGTATTATCTGGTTCTTCAAAAGCCTTCAAGTCACTTATGCATACGCCCCTGTATCCCAGCTTTGTTCAGCTTTATAATTGGCCCCTATCTCCATAACATGTCATGTCAATATATCAATATACATAAATATCACCACTGCTTCCTCTTTATTTTCCATAGCTTTCTTTAACTTTATAATTATTCTGGATGCTGCAGTTGCAGTTAAGTAGGGTGGACAAAATATCAGGAACACCTAATAATATAATTTCATGTTGCTCTTTTTAAGCAAATAAAACACAAACTGCATTGCCAGCAAAACTGTAAATAAAGGGTGCTATTAAGAAATAAAAGAAATAAACTGTAATGTAGGACAGAAAGGAATTAAATGATGAAGCAGACATGTAGATATAATACAGGCTGAGAAATTCTATATTATATTGAAAGAGCACTGTCATGTTCTGTAAAAACAAGTTTTAAGTCATCTTTTAAACAGAGTAAAAATGTTAGAATAAGTGTTTCTAAAATGTTCTCCACCTCATATACAATATTAATATACTATACTATATTAATAAAGGTAGATGTGCAAACCACTTCCTCCATAATGACCATAAAGTTAAATTAAAATGTCTTTAAAATATTCAGGTTTACCAGAAACCAGAAACACTATGTACATAAGTATTTCTGTTTTTTTCCCCCCACCCAATTAAAAACTTATATTAAAGTGGCAGTAGCAGTGTGTGTGTGTGTTTGCAGTCGTACCATTCGAGTGTGGACATTCCTCATTGAGCATCCCAGTGAGTGTGAAGAGGGCGAAAACCAGGAGAGAGAACACGATCGTCAGCACCTCCAGCTCAGTGAATGGAGATGCCATCTACATATGCCCACTGCCACAGCTGTGTGTCAACAGTAAATGTAAAATCAGACACCACCTCCCATTACACACTGAATGTAAATTAGCATTAAACACTTACCCTGGGTGTATTATAGTGGCACTGTGATGTTGACCATCAACAGAGCAGCTTCATAACACATCACATACACACACTCTGTCTCTTTCCCTCCCTCTCTCTCTGTCTCTGTGTAGCATACTTGCAAGAACTGTGAAGCGCTAACTTACGCATCCCCTCTCAAGTTCAAGTGAGATCATATTAACCCTAATTATTAATGCGCCCTGTGCCTCTGTGTGTCTGTGTGTGTGTGTTTAACAGTTTAAACGCCCCAGATAAAATGTATGAATATATTATTTTTTTAAGATTGATGACTGCTCTCAGGTGGAGTATTTGTTCTAGATGGTAGGAGTGCATAAGATTTTAGTGTTTTAAAATGTTTGTGCTAACACTCAATGTAGTTCTGAAACTGAAACTCTGTGGAAGATAAACCTTGTGGTTTTCTGTTGGTTTTTTTTTTTTTTTTGCAATAAACCTTTAAATGCTATTGCAATGATGCATGCTGGCGTGTGTGTGTGAAAAGGATGTGGGAGGACATGCACTGTATATCTGGGACACTTACTTGACCACTTCTCTTCTCAACAGTGCTTGGTGAAAACAGTGTTGCTGCTGCTACTACTACTACTGACAAGCTGTTGACTGTTCTCGATCTAGGCCGGGAAAAATCCTTGAAAAGTCTATGAATTTGATGTTTGAGAGGACATGGGAACCCCGTAGTGAGGGTTCATGGGGAAGTGGCCTGGGGAAGTGATCTATCGGTCAGGTACAACCAAAGTTCAGGTGGATGAAACCACCCAAACCCTCAACTGTCTGTCAAAAGTCTGTTTATGATAAAACATATTGTGACTTAGCTCTTTTAAAACATAAAAGCTTAAAATAAATGCATGAATAATCTTTTTTTTTTTTTTTTTTTTTGCAAATCCAAAATTATCTCAGGTGTTGGAAGCACTTTGTGGCTAATCAAAATAGGGGTTCAAAAAAAACCCTTAAAACAATAAATTAAAAAATGTAGTAAAATTGATAATAAAAGTGAAAGGGAAAAAACTACAGAATGAATCTGATTCAAGATGCCACTTGCAGTGGGCAAGAATGCATTTTTGTGATTTATCCAAATTATCTTGGACGCAGTTTGTGGCCCATCGTGAATCATTCTGAATGGTACTGTCAGACTGGACAGTGTTGAGTTGTTTGCCTCTTCGTCTGCGCCTGCCCTCTTACCTCAGTCAACCACCACTCTTTAGTGATCACTGTAAGTCACCCATTTTCCAGTTATATTAATCATAATCCCCATGACCTGAGACAGTTTGAAATAGGATTACACCCTCACCACCCACACACACACACACACACACACACTCTGTGAATACACTGACATGCTTGTACATGATTTCTGTAGGTTTTTCACTTTACAGCCAGTCAGACGAGTTATGTGCCTCTCTCCATTCAACACAACAGAAGAAATGAGGTGGCTCAACATACTGTATGTCAACACACTGTTTCTCACCAGGTAGTCCCTGAATAATTGGGTAGTGTGTGTGTGTGTGTGTATGTGTGTGTGTGTTTGTATGTGTATGTGTGAGTGCTGTCCATGTGCACAAGTTGTGTAAGCTTATTAGCAGCACCACTGGTCAGAGGAGGAGATTGAGGTTAGTCTAAGCCCTAATCCTCGTGGACCGTATGTTTGTTACCCACCAAGCACGACAAAATCCTGGCTCCACCCCTCCAAGAAAGAAACACACACACACACACACAACAACACAACAACACACGCTTTCCCTGCTGCCTTGTTTACTGCTCAGCTCCAGCTCTTCCTCTCTCCGTCTCTCTCTCAGCAGGAGGCCAGAGGAAGAGGAGAAGAAGGGGGGGGAGGTGATGAGGTGGTGCGCACTGTTGAGTAGTTTCAGTCGTCATGACGACCTCAGCACCCCACCGTTCCAGAGCTGGCTCCTGTTAATACGAGACCTGATCCTGTCTCCAGATCTCCGCCTCTTTGATGATCCAGATTGGGCTGATAATAGCACCCAGTAGCGCCTTCTCCTTCCTGAACCAGATTGTGATGGGACAGCAAATCACACGTGGGATGAGGACTTATATTGCAAGGCGCGGTGCTGGAATGCTGTGGGAGTAACGCCGGAGTGCCTGGTGCAGCAGCATGCCAGTACAGCAGATACAACTGTGGTGCTGGGCCAGGAGACAGCCAGTAACGGCAAGAGGCCCCTGCCCAAGGACACAAAACAGGTGAGTTTCTGACCCTTAACTCTGTTCTCGCCTCTGAGGTCCAAATAAACCTCTGCAGGCTTTTTTTTCTTTGTTTTAGCAGTTCAGACCCAAACTGATGGAGTTACCAGATATAAGATTTCAAGATGAGTATTTAGTCCCTGAGTGTTGACCACGACTGTAGAGGTTATGTATGTATGTGTGTGTGTGTGTCAGCCTCCAGCATAGCTTGACAGTCTCTTCAATTCTCCCTCAATCACCACACGACAGTATGGATGCACCTGCAGCCTTTATCACTGTTCGCCACGGCTTGGTTTCAACTCTTTTCTGAGCAGAGCCTGGGTATCGTCACCCCTACAAAATATCACATCCTAGAGAATATCGAACGTCATATCACGTGTCACCTCATGTTACGTCACATATAAGGATATTAAGGTTTTTTCTTCAGAACAGGGAGGAAAGTCATGCAAGTGGTCGATGGTTAACGCCAATATAAAAAATAAGATGTTCACATGTTGTACTCATTAATCTGCTTTTAAGAAGCAAATATAGTACTGTAAAAAAGGGGTTCAATTTGATTTATTATTAGCTTTCTGAAAGAACACCACTCTAACCATCAGCCCTGGGTCAAAATGAAAATAAAATAAAATAGCCAATGCTTTCCTTTAACCATCAAGAAAACCATAAAAGTAGATTCTTCACTATTTATCAACCAGGAAAAGTTCTCACTGAGATTAAAATTCTTGTTTCAAAAGAGTCAGTCAAGTCTGCAGCTAAAACATTGCTAGCCACAACAAAGCAAACAGCACATTAAACTAAGGTGCGTCACACACCACAAAGACTATAACATTGACTGCTGTCAGGTCCCATGTTCGACACACTGTCAAACCTCCTGATTGAGATGTCTTACCAGCAGACCTTGCAACATGTCATCTCCTCCCTATTACCTAGCACCCTCTACAGTATACATGACTATGTTATCATTATTTTTGTATCTTTGTCTTTATTTGACAGTTGAAATTGAGAGAACAAACAGAATGGGGCAGAAAAAAAAGTGGGATTATAACACAAAAAAAGGACATGGCATCCTCAGACTATTACTCCTCCGTGTCGCCATTTTGACAGGGACGCATAGCTCACATGTGGACCATTCTCTCAAACAGTTGACTTAAATTTTGTCTGATCTAAACATAATATCTTCAAAAGTCATTAACTTTAAACTTCAGTACAGAGTTGAACCATGGTGGTGTACTGAAAGCTGTTTAATCCATTCTCCACCTAGGTCTTAAACCTATCAATCAACCTAATGTATTTTGCTATGATGAATCAGAGTGAAGAGGAGAGTCAGAATTCCAATGGACAGTTGTTGATATTTTACAGATGCAACAACTAATCTGATCAAACTAAATAACACAATTATAATATTTAATCAGCAACTATTTGCATTGTAAAGAATACGGTGATTTCAAGCTTTCAAAGCAGAGATTCTAAAACATGTCAGAGTCAAATACAAGTTCCGTAGAGTAATACAAATGAACGGAAGCATAAATTAT